>OZ024905.1:29283194-29320694 GCA_964017125.1 Flabesymbios commensalis | reverse complement strand
ATTCAAATCAAGTCTAGACCAATGAGTGAATTTAACCCTTTCAGGCCTGAATTCACCATTGCCATCTTTATCCACTACAAGCCGCAAATTGTTGTCGCGATTCTCGACTTGTAGTGGATGAAGATGATTTGATGTTGTTTAAAAATTAAAGAAAATTGCCATGAATTGGTAAACCAGTTTCATGTAAATAATTATTCTAAAACCCTTGGTAGTAGGAAAATTAAGTCTGTTTTCAGGGATGTAAAATGATGCTTTAATGCATCGTGAGGGCTTAAAGGGTTAAAACAGATTTAAGTCCAGGGTGACTAAGGTGAGCCCATTGGTGAAAACGGCCTCTGATAACTTCGGCTTAGTCTCCACCCTCGGCTCGTCTGCTCTCAGACACAGAAAACGTTTGGACATTAGCTGTGGGTAAGATTATATCTATACTTGATCAAACGTTTACATTTCAGATGTTAACTGGATTTCGATCTGCTCACATTGAAGGTGTTGAGTTGTACAACATGGGTCAACAAATACTGGGTAGTTACCCCATCCACTTCCACAGAACGTATGACGTAGATGAAGTAGGTGGTTATGACCCACCTACTTATGTCAGAGACCTCTCTATTCATAACTGCTTCTCCAGATGTGTCACTCTACACTCTACCAATGGCTTACTGGTATGTCAAAACTCACGTCGAATAAACACGGCTACACTACTCAATCTTATTTAATCTTTTTTTTTAATCACTATTATGTAACTGTGTTTAGGCTACGTGATTACAGAAGATACTGTAGATATATATGCTTGTTTTAATGTCTCAACCTGAATACAGGTAAACAGATCATATAAGGTTATAAAAACAAACAGGGTACTCACTACAAAACGTTGCGTACCTCGCATGTACATTAAAAAAATATATATATTTTAAAACAGTATTTAACAGTTTAACGTAGCTGAGCAGAAGAAAATAAGAGATAATAAGTGCATGGCTACATAAATGAATGAATCATTGACTAAATAAAATAAAATTAATGAAATAAAAGACAAACAGCGAATATGAGAGCGGGTAAATGTATGCATCACCTGGTGTACAGGATGCCCATTCCCCTGCATATCGTTATCAGCAATGTTTATCTTTACATCCGAGGCACTGAGTTGTTAACCACAATAATTGGTATCACCTCACAATATCATTCTTTGCAAAAAATGTGTCAAATAAACACGGCAATACAGAGTTAAAAATGATTTTGCAATTGTGAACTGAACACAGATAGTTTTATGAAATAATTATTGCTAATGGAATTGTGTGGCCCAGTATGTTTCGATAGGGATAAATATATATATAAACATTGTAAAATCATTATACGAACTGGAATGAACCCTACAGTGTATGTATAGGATAACATTTCAATTTGGCACATCAAATAACAAATAGTTACTTCCAATGCTGATCCGTCGTGTATTAGTGATATTCTGTGATATTATTGTAATACTTCAACTCCAGTAAAAAAATATATGATTATTTAGGACAACACGTTGCCATAAAAGTAACTAAATGATCTTATATATCCACATGGCCATCGATCTGGTGTCGTCTTAAAACGTATATCTACATATTATATACATTGTGTCAAAGTATGCCTTTGTTACTATGCTACTACCATGTGATTATCTTCATTGTATTTCATTTCTGTTTTTCTGGTGGAAGACGTAGTTGGATATACTACTCACGGCCACTGCTTTTTCATGGAGGACGGCGCAGAACAAAGAAACACATTACATCACAATCTTGCAGCTCTTACTTTAGCCGGAACTTTGCTGCCACATGACCGAAATTTTCAGATGTGTCAATCACTCACTGATGGCACATACGAAGACTATGTACCTTTTCCACCATTTGAATGCATGTATGTTCATCTTGTTTTGTCCCGATTAAAATTTGTTGACATTTTTCTTCATGATTTCTATATTCTTAACATTTTGTACCAAAATTGTAACACAATTCATTAGGAAAAATTAGAATTCTGACTTCATCCTGAAAGTATAAAATCACTGACCCGCTGGATTATGTTTGAAATATGAAGTAAGATGTCTGACGTATTTACCTACCACGCCTGCCAGAATTGATTCTCACAATGTATCCCTATATAATTCGCAGAAAGAATCGATTCAAACAGTTTATCCTATTGGGTATTTCATGGAATGCATACATATTGTTGATTATTTGCAGGGCAGTATCAAATTTTTGGATTGCACATCCAAATAATAATCTGATAGATAACGTAGCCGGAGGCAGCGAGGTAAGTAAAACTCCTCATTCTGCAATAATATATTAAATTTATTAAAGGTGACATATCACCCCTTATATAGTATGAATAAATTTGTGACAAATAAATCAAAGTTGCCACAAGATGGGGCACAAGTGTTTCCTTATATGGGGTGATTGGCTATCATGTGACCCTCTGAGAGGGTCACATGATAGCCAATCACCCCATATAAGGACATAATTTTTCATACCATATAAGGGGTGATAGGTCATCTTTATGACACAATATACTACAATAATTTATGATTGTATTCGTCACATACATTCTTGGTGTTTTTGTGTTATGACAGGAGGTTGGATTTTTCTACGTTTTCCATAGGTCTCCAACGGGAGACAGTATAGGATTGCTTCCACCCTACCACGCTGAACGTAGTCCTCTGGGGATTTTCAGAGGGAACACCGCACATTGCGGCTACAGGGTAACATACGTCATACTATTAGATCAAGTTGTTGGTTTGTTCATTCGCGTGACAGTGATTTATCTAATTTTATTTATTTGCATATGTCCTGGGCTGAATTATTTAAATCTAGATACTAAAGAATGAAATACGAATAATCTTTACTAAATCTTATTTCAGACTGGGTTTATAATGGATCTCGGTATTAAAGTTGAACCAGCATCAGAGGAGTATCCAAGGGAATACCTATCTTTTAGTGTATATGCAAGGTTTGTGTACCATTATTATTTACCGAATCGATAGACCCTATTAGATACGAATAATAATAGCCTATAACAAAACAAAACATAACAAAAGCCTATCGCAAAGTCTCTTGGTAGGCCTGCTATTATGATTTCCATAATTTATTGATAGTTTTTTTTTTGGGGGGGGGGGGAGCACACAGGTATGGTGGATGCCCTGTCGTAGCTTAACGGTTATACGGTTATTTGTGTGATTGCGCATCAAATTTGAAGAAATAGGAAGTGACAATTTGGGGGGAACGGGGGTACAGGTACGCTTAGTGTAGTCGGGCTATGAAAAAGGAAGTGACAATTTGGGGGGAACGGGGGTACAGGTACGCTCAGTGTGGTCGAGCTATTAACGCACAATGATTATTTTGTTGCGTAACGTTATTCCTACATGCCATGTTTTTCCATATGTGTTTTCTTAATTTGAGCCTGCTATGTCCTCCATTTTGTCACTGGCCGCTGTAGCTTCATTTCACTCGGCTCGTATTTTCATTTACATCTATAATCATGGTCATGCTAATTACGGGGAAATTGATTCGACAACGAGCACACGCAAAATAATAAGATATAGGCTAATTGTATGCAAATACAGATACGGTAGAATGCTAGCAATGACTAATGTTTACAGATGGGATATATTTTCTCATCGATATCTAGATTGTATTCAGTGTTTTCCATGAAATCATAAGCATATTGTTAAAATATTAGAATTATTGATATTGTATTTAGTTAGGGATCATATTCACCGAAATAAGGTTCCGTGCGAATTTTTGTATGATAGCAAGGCACCCATCCAAATGTCTCAAGGACATCCTAAATAACAATAAAAAAGATGTTGGCAGTCTTTAATATGTGGGAGGAGGGAGAGGTATATATGAAAATTATACCATTTTGCTTGGCTGACTTGGGGATTGAGCTTTAAACCCATTTTTGCTACAGTAATGCCACATTTTGTCATTGAATATATTCAAAAACGAAACATAGGTGAAGCTATGATTTTTGTCATAAAACATAAACCCACCCTTAGATCGCTGAAAGTCAATATTTTCAAAACATTCACAAAGTTCGCAAAATGTGACTTTCCCGTTTGCTTTACATGATTGTGTATGATTATGAGCAACCTAATGTCTGTTGACTTCATCTGGTATATCGGTCATCCGGATGGGGCACTCTCACAAATAATATTTTTTCGACCCTATGTAATATCATAATCCTAATTTCTATAGTTATAAACAGCTTTAATACCACTCTTCCCACATTTTGTCATTGAAAGCATTCAGGACGAAACATATGTGAAGTTTCGATTATTTCAAACATAATCCTAGAGCGCTGAAATTCGATATTTCAAACAATATTATGACAGCTCGAGTACTTGTCGAACCTGTTTTAAAGACACTATTTACCACCAGTAAGATTACTAGCAATATTTCAATTATGGTATTAGAAGGGGTACCAATGGTAACAGATGCAGATCTGTCCCACTGATGGGTTTGAACAAGGAATCTTGATTCCTTGTTTTGAATAGGCATTATGAGGCTCGTTGAGGTCAGTAAAATATGATGACTTGCTGGCAATGAGCAAAAGACACATAGTTGGGTAAAATACCTACAAAAGAAAGGCTGGAACCAGGATGTCAAGTTATTTGATGACCTATTCATAACAAACACCTCAAAATGAGTTTTTGAGGTCTTTGTCATTGTCATATTACTTCATTGTTATCTGTGTCTTGGAATACTAAATGATAAGTAGATAATTATAGATAATAAATAATATTCGATCTACAAATAACTAGACAAACAATTGATAATTTGAAGTGATGTGTAATATTTCAGATAATAATTGTTTGCTACATAAAGAAATATATATTCATACTAAAATAGTAGGCCTACATGATAAAATTTAAGCATACTAGCCAAGTAGATTTGCTGAGGGATTTATATTGTTTTTTTTAATAGTTTTACGTATATGTACTTGCTAGCATATACAAAATATAAGATTCTGTTAACACATAATGAAGACTTTCAGTGGGCTGTCAACTTAGAAAGTCTGTTATATTTTTGAAATCCTTCCCCACAACAGCAAGCAGCTAAGGACTTTTCCTGATGTTTAAACTTCCAAGACGTTGTCAGTGATGAATTTTCTAAGACAGCATTTAATGGCATATGGTGGTTCCGTGAAGCAACTATTTTTTTCTCAGACGTCATATTTGCAAGAGATTAAAAGCCATATATTGAGAAAATAGTCTCAAAGGCTAAATCCTATGCTCTACTGATACATATTTAACGCAGTTAAAAGAGTACCCCATCAGGGGCGTGGCTATAGGCGTAAAACAATGTGGACGCACATTTGTCAATGTGAAGATCCCAGGCGAGTAAAGAGAGCCCGAAGAAGCAACTGGGGGTTTTGGAGGACTGTAAGCCCCCCAACCCCTGAATTTGTTGTTTCCTTTGGCTTTTTAGAGCATCTCAAATGATTGCTGGAGACTGGAAGCTTTTTAACATTCCTAATATCCAAATTTTGGTACAAATACACAAATACATTTATAAGATTTACTTCCGTAGCTCGTTACCATATAGTTTATTCCAATCTTAAACACGTTGACTACAGTTGTAGAGCATAGAATTTTAAAAACAATTTTTTTTCAAGATTTAGATTTTTTTTTTTTTTAATATTTCTCCAAGTGGCATATTGTCACACATGGATCAGCTGATTGTTTTGGTCAAACAACTACTAATAGACTACTTTAATACCGGTATGTTATTCTGAAATTTATTGGTGAAAAATTGCACAGTGCAGTATAAGAGAAGATAATAAATAACTCTCTGATGGCTGTAAGATTTATAACAAGCAAAAATATATTTTTGTATCATATGATAGCATTACTGTTGCAAAAATTTGTGAAAATATCCTCTCGATATTTTTATAATGCTCATTCCCAAACTTAGCCAAGTAAAAAGTAATACTTTTCTTATATACCTCACCACCCCCAACCCCCACATATTTCAGACTGTCAAAGTGTTTTTTATTGTTATTTTGGGATGCCATTGAGCCCTGGGTGGCGTGCCTTCATGCAAAAATTCCCATGGGATTTAATAAGCTCCTTGACTAATTGTTCAATAACCAGGTATATGCCACATGAAACTCTTGACGTTCTGTCACCACGTGTGCCGGCGGTCCTGGAAGATTTCACTGTGTATAAATCAGGAGCTGGAGTGTACGCACGGGGAGGAGATATCGTCTACAAAAATGTCAGGTGAATAGTGTATGTCAAATATGTGCTTACGAGGATTTAAAAAGTATATTATATATTCGTTTATGGTATATTCGAACAAATTATATACAAATTGTAAGCCCAAGGTTGAGTTAATTGGGAAAATAAAAATCAACTAAGATGATTTTTAAAACTAATCTATTATAATATCCAAAAGTACTTGTACAGGTTGTTTAATTGTATTCTTCATTTCTCTTTTAGAGTAGCAGACACAGTGCTGGGGCTTATGTGGTCCAGGTAAGATTTCTTTGACAAAAAGAATGAAATTCTTATAAATGTCTAATAATTATGTCCATGGAGATGTACTTTCTTAACCCTACGTTAACTATTCATTGGAAAGAAACGTGATTACATGTAGGACTATTCTGATTTCAATATGTAGGGCCTAATGAATGGATTACAACTATCTGTAGCAAAGCTTCCCTCCAACTATTTCTAACATTTTCTTCCTACTGTGTAACACCTGGGCGCGTAATTTACTTTAAAATCACCCGTCAAGACCCTCTACTTGCGTATACCAGAAGTAAGGCTAATTGAATTGAATGTTATCCTTATACTAGCATTGGGCGACCTGATCAATTGGTTTTAATATTTTTATTTTGGACATCATGTCAAAACCAGTTTATTGGCTGTCAAAGCCAATAATCAGGACGAAATGTGGTAGCTTCTCTGCGTATACACTTTTTGCACATTATTTTTATTTTAGTCCCAGCATCGGGCCACATGTTGTATTATCAGTATTTAACAGTAGGTATAGCAGATGTAACATTATTAGATACTTCGAAAAATAGTTTTCTGGTATGCCTACAGATTGTTATATTATTGAACGTCAAGACAGAATGATATGGTAATACATTTAAATATTGACGCAACAGTCTTGTGTGTAGATGACGCATCCTGGATACGAAATTAGTATTCAACAAATTGATGACCATTTATGGCTATTTCTTTGCACTTGACAACAATTTGGGCTTTCACTGTGACAGCCCAGCAAACACAAACCATTTATATAACATCAGTCGGCCCAACGTCATTGTACAAAAGTTATGCAACCGCTTTGTGTTTTCTGGGAATGCTTTAATGTATCGTTGTTTTTTGTTGCTTTCAGTGAGCTGGATTTACCCTATGACGCCGGTTCACATGGTTTGGCTGATGGCTGTGTAGTGGTTGGAGAAAGTGATAACCGTGGTACCAACTCACCTGGCAACTTATATTGGGGAGCTGGTGCCGACGGTATAGACAGAACTATGCCAGCTACTTTGTACGTATTCCCCATCATCTAATCCATTGTTTAATTTATATTATATTGTTTAAAAGCAAGGTCTATTCACCCCGCCACGCGGTACGGAAAGTGCCCATAATTATATGGGTAATAATACGAGTACGCACTTCACATCTTTTCTACAGCTGTTACATCTTTATTTGCTCAATTTATTTTATTGCTCAAATATATTTCGTACTATGACTTTAGTTAATTACAAAGCACCTATTCATTTCCAAAAGCTCCCAAGTGGAGGTCTACCCAGAAAACACAAAACATTTTTACAATGCTGGAAGCAGACGTTGGGCCGACGTTGCACAAATGTTATAAACATGTTTTGTGTTTACTGGGTACTCAGTGCAGTCTTCCAGTCGGAAGTGAGAGACCTTGACACCACCCGTAAATTTGAAGGACGAATATGATTGGTTGTGAATGTTGGCTTAATATAAATAAACTTTTCACTTTTCTTATTCATACCGTGGCGGGGCAAATATACATTGCCTTGGTTTTTTTAACTGGTAGGTAATTAACACGGGCACTGCTTTATTCCTCATGATACCAGACATTTTGCTCGTCAGGATTTTTACACTGTAGGAATAATACACTGTATTAATATACAACTTAATAGCGACTGTTTCCATGGTAACTTGTAAATCTAAAAAAATATCACTGATAGGACTGTATTTTTTCAACATGTACATCAATTTATATGCCACATAATTTTAGAATTCGAAAGTAATCATATGAAAATAAAAACATATGTGAAAAATTTAAAAAAATCAAAACAAGGTCATTCTGGCTTACACAATATATGTATAAAAGCAGTGTTAAAAAACTTTGAATTATTCTTAACACATTTTGGATAATATGTTTTCTTCCTTTAGGATATTGACAACGGAAACTAGCACAGGCGGAATATCCAAGCCCATGCCTACATAAATGAATATCCCATTTAATACACAAAATCAAAGCACCCTTCCAAATAATACAATAGTAATACAATAAAATCCTTGGTTAAGAAATTCCACTGTTATTTTCTTTAGTGATACAGATCTGCGAGGCGTTCCTTTCTTCGAGGGTCCACATTTAGTGAACAACACTGAGTTTTATCGCTTTGTACCCACAGCTGACCGAACCAGCAGTGCTTTAGGCTTCTTGCCAAGCAGACAGCAAATGACCACCAAGAACTCTCTTAACGACGTCACTGTCGACGACGAGGTCAGGTTTATTTTAATTATTCCCTGTCAAGAATGTACTTTGTCCATTTTTATACCAATAGGCATGACATTATATGACTAAACCGGCATTTCAATAATAATTTCAGAACTGGAACAAACGTTAAATGATACATATGTTTCAGTCACTGGGACTTTTCTTTGGAATGGAAGGTACAGAATCATTCGATACTTACGACAAGGATGGAGATTCCACACAAGTGTTATTTGACCAAGGTGGCCAACTGACGGGATATCCGGGTTCTTACATTGTTCGATATGACAACTGGCTGATGAAAACAGATGACTGTGAATATAACCAAGAGTGGAATGCGGCCGTCTGCACCGACCGGGAATATGGAGGGGTATGCAAACATTGGTATTGCTTATCATAAATAGGATAGCTGATAAATATCAGGGGTGGGGACGGTGTGTATATTACCTGGTTAACAGTTTTACACGCCTTTCAGTCGGACGGTATATAAATCACCTCGCACTATCTTGTGAAAATTATTTTCACAGTTTACCACGATTGGACCACTCTCACGGATGATTCAGTGTCAATTATATTTTATGGTGAAATAAATGTCCAAAGTGCGTCTTGATGGCTACCAGATCAGGATAGTTAGAGGAACGTGCTGTAAATGGTTAGGATGGGCCTGCAGAGGTTTCCTGATTGTAATCAATCGAGAAGAAACTGCAGATGACAACCGACAGTCCAGAGGAGCGTGTTCTTGATGAGCCTCGTGATGATGTCCGGTCTAGAACAAGGGAACAATATGGTAACCATTCCAGTAGAGCCGCCTAATGATAACCAGTTCATAGGAGCTTCTAGGTGGCAAAAGGTCCGGAAGAACCTCCTGATGGTAACCGATCCAGAATAATCTTATGATAGCAACTGGTCCAGAGTAATCTCATGATGGCAATCTGTTTAGAGAAATCGTCTCATGGCGATCAGCCAGAAGAACCGATCCAGAGTAACTTGCTGGTGGTAACTAGCCTAGAGTGACCTTATAATGGTAATTATTCCGGAACCTCCTGATTGTACTCGGTAGGAACAGGTCCACATGCACATCGTGATGGTAACCGATCCAGAAAAACTCCCTTATGGTAACCCGTCTAGGAGGGCCTCCATAACTGGTTCAGAAGTATCTCCTGATGGTAGCTGGTCCAGAAGTATCTCCTGATTATAACCGGTCCAGAAGTATCTCTTGGAGGTAACCGGTCCAGAAGTATCTCCTGATGGTAACCGGTCCAGAAGTATCTCCTGGTGGTAACCGGTCCAGAAATATCTCCTGATGGTAGCTGGTCCAGAAGTATATCCTGATGGTAACCGGTCCAGAAGTATCTCCTGGTGGTAACCGGTCCAGAAATATCTCCTGATGGTAGCTGGTCCAGAAGTATATCCTGATGGTAACCGGTCCAGAAGTATCTCCTGATGGTAGCCGGTCCAGAAGTATCTCATGATGGTAACCGGTCCAGAAGTATCTCTTGGTGGTAACCGGTCCAGAAATATCTCCTGATGGTAACCGGTCCAGAAGTATCTCTTGGAGGTAACCGGTCCAGAAGTATCTCCTGATGGTAACCGGTCCAGAAGTATCTCCTGATGGTAGCCGGTTCAGAAGTATCTCTTGGAGGTAACCGGTCCAGAAATATCTCCTGATGGTAACCGGTCCAGAAGTATCTCTTGGTGGTAACCGGTCCAGAAATATCTCCTGATGGTAGCTGGTCCAGAAGTATATCCTGATGGTAACCGGTCCAGAAGTATCTCCTGATGGTAGCCGGTTCAGAAGTATCTCTTGGAGGTAACCGGTCCAGAAGTATCTCCTGATGGTAGCTGGTCCAGAAGTATCTCCTGATGGTAGCCGGTCCAGAAGTATCTCCTGATGGTAGCCGGTTCAGAAGTATCTCTTGGAGGTAGCCGGTCCAGAAGTATCTCATGATGGTAGCTGGTCCAGAAGTATATCCTGATGGTAACCGGTCCAGAAGTATCTCCTGATGGTAGCCGGTTCAGAAGTATCTCTTGGAGGTAACCGGTCCAGAAGTATCTCCTGATGGTAGCCGGTCCAGAAGTATCTCCTGATGGTAGCCGGTTCAGAAGTATCTCTTGGAGGTGACAGGTCCAGAAGTATCACCTGATGGTAGCCGGTCCAGAAGTATCTCATGATGGTAACCGGTCCAGAAGTATCTCTTGGTGGTAACCGGTCCAGAAATATCTCCTGATGGTAGCTGGTCCAGAAGTATATCCTGATGGTAACCGGTCCAGAAGTATCTCCTGATGGTAGCCGGTCCAGAAGTATATCCTGATGGTAACCGGTCCAGAAGTATCTCCTGATGGTAGCTGGTCCAGAAGTATCTCCTGATGGTAGCCGGTTCAGAAGTATCTCCTGATGGTAGCTGGTCCAGAAGTATATCCTGATGGTAGCCGGTCCAGAAGTATCTCCTGATGGTAGCCGGTTCAGAAGTATCTCTTGGAGGTAACCGGTCCAGAAGTATCTCCTGATGGTAGCTGGTCCAGAAGTATCTCCTGATGGTAGCCGGTCCAGAAGTATCTCTTGGAGGTAACCGGTCCAGAAGTATCTCCTGATGGTAGCCGGTCCAGAAGTATCTCCTGATGGTAGCCGGTTCAGAAGTATCTCTTGGAGGTAACCGGTTCAGAAATATCTCCTGATGGTAGCTGGTCCAGAAGTATCTCCTGATGGTAACCGGTCCAGAAGTATCTCTTGGAGGTAACCGGTCCAGAAATATCTTATGATAGTAACCGGTCCAGTAGTATATCCTGATGATAACTGGTCCAGAAGTATCTCCTGATGGTAGCTGGTCCAGAAGTATCTCCTGATGGTAACCGGTCCAGAAGTATCTCTTGGAGGTAACCGGTCCAGAAATATCTTATGATAGTAACCGGTCCAGTAGTATATCCTGATGGTAACTGGTCCAGAAGTATCTCTTGATGGTAATCGGTCCAGAAATATCTTCTCATGACAAGCAAACAATCTAAATGAATATTCTTGATCCTAACCAGTCCATGGGAACCTATTGAATTTACCCAATCTTTCTGGTAACTAGCCCAGAATAAATGATTATAGCCGGTTTAGGAGTCCTGAGCAGTTTGTGAGGAAAGTGGAGTGATAAATTATCACATCAGCTATCTCGGTAGAATTCAGCGTCTAAAAATTACAATTACACAAGATTAGTTGAGAAAACTTTCAGTTTTTTATATGAAAATAATCTACACCAATACATGAAACTATGTACAAATCTTAATGATACAAAATATGTGTAAATATTAATTTTAAATCTTACCATTAACACATTTTTAAACATTTATTTTCTGCTATAAAGACTTCAGCTATTCGGTTTACTTGTTTTTACTGAAGCTCTTTCTTCCAGCGGTGTAATTTATATATGTAGCTGAATATTAGGCCTACAATTGTTTATGACCCATTTATCTAAATTGTAAACATTCAACACTCTATTATTTTCAAGCTTTACGTACGGGCTTCTACGAAGGAACTGAATATGATAACAGTGAGAGAGGACTATCCAAGTTATGGCTTATCTTTGGTCGGCGCCACTCTCAACAGTCCCCACCATCCGGACACCAACACCTACAAACCCATAGTGATGACCGGCTACGACTACAGTATACATTGGAATGGTATCGCTCCACTCGACATATCCTTTCTCATCTCCAATTTCAAAAGGTATTTTTTTTTCAATCAATATAGGCTAAGTATGTAGGCATAGGCATATGCCTACTTACACCTAAAGATCAGTACTATAGCCTACACGGCATCTGTGATCTATAATTTTAGAATACACATTGTTTTCATTGTTTCACAATAATTTTGATTCTTTCGAAATACTTTGTCTCTTTTTGTGTTGTCATAGGGGTGAAATGGTACAGGTCGGTTTGTGTTATCCAAGAACGTCCCACTTTCAAGTGAAGTATGACCTGTGGCTTCAGATGGAAGATCGTGTTGTAGAAGAAGGGGCCATGATAGAAGGAAGTAGCCTACAAGAGGTCCGTGACGATCCGGATGGTATGACTTACTTCTGGGATGTTGAAACCAGGTAAACCATGCCCTCAGCGGGGCCGTCAACGTTTACAAAAATGCCACAAACTCTTGGTCTAAAGTCGGATCGACTTTTTTATTTATAGTAGCCGGACGCGATGGCTTATTCAGCTCGGCCCAGAGGTAGCGGGTTTGCTTCTCGGCCGCGCCAGATGTTTATAAACGTGCAATGACTATAGGCCTACTGCTCTGCCAGAAGTCAATATCTGTTTGTAGTGAGGTGGCTTAGGAACAAATTTCACCGATATATTTACATTCTGGACAACAGTGTTCAATTTTGCATCATGTTAGATAAATTAATATACTCGAATAAAAATCATTGCTTCAAAGAATTTGGCCACCATCAGACCATAAAAACGTAAAAAATCCAATTTGGCCGCCATTCACCTAGCAATTGCTAATTATGTGATAATTAAAACTGGTAGCCCTATTTTTCTTATCATGTTTCAAGCAGCTGGCATAATCTTTATTGATTACTAAATTTGAAAAAATGATTTATTCACAAAAAGGGGCACTTAAGCGTAACTATGTAGTTTATTCAAACAGTAAATCATTGAAAGTTTATTGAGAACGGAAATTTATCTCAGACATACTCTGTGATGTCTGAGTAGGTTCATTCTTTATCTATCTGCCATTATACACTACCCTCACACATAAAGTGTCACCTCCCCCTCCCCCCCCCCCCCCGCCAGATGACCATTGGGTAGGCTAATGCTCGTCTTCTCAGATGAGAGCAGATTCAATCTGTCAATCACGAAAGCGTGTTAAAGTTTGGTGGACACAGGGTGAGAGGTTCTTCCCGGAAAACCAGAAAAAAACACCACACTATCCGGGATGATGTGGGGGTAGATCGGTTGAGGGTGCCACTGTATGTGCAAAGGTAGTGTATAATGGTGGATTGATTGGTTCAGATTGCATTGTGGCATTACGCACCCTATGTGATGTCCTGTTTCAAGATTTGTACGGACCTGGTGAACAGATATCCCAGTAAACACAAAACATTTGCATAACATTTGCACAACGTCGGCCCACTTTCTTTGATGCTGGTTCAACGTTGTACAAATGTTATGCAAATGCTTTGTGTTTACTGGGATATTAGCAGTTTTCATGGACACGGCAGGAACAGGGACATATGATCCTTGCAGTAAAGGTTTTTTATTTGTCTCTACCATTTCAAACTCAGATTGTGTTCTACCAAGAACTTTATATGCCAGGGTTCTCATTTGTTGGTTTTTGGATTATGCTGATATTGATAGAACAAGCCTCGGGCT
The DNA here is from genome assembly GCA_964017125.1 of Flabesymbios commensalis. NCBI lineage: Eukaryota > Metazoa > Annelida > Polychaeta > Terebellida > Flabelligeridae > Flabesymbios > Flabesymbios commensalis. The sequence goes on along the minus strand of OZ024905.1, from coordinate 29,306,601 downwards.
TTTGGCGATGAAGGATTGTGATCCAAATTATCTAATACACGAGCCGAAAAGATTCACCAGAATGTCAGCTTGAAATTATTCACACATTGTAATGGATAGCTGATTCTGAAATTGCAACACTCGTCCATAAGTGATGCTAACTCCAAAAATATTGCTTTAAAAAAATTATTGGTGAATGAGGTTCGTAATAAGGTTTATGCCGCATGTGAACTGATTCTTCTTTGATGCTCTTTCCCATTGATGAGTTGTGCAATCGTGAGACATGGTTGAGAGTGTTTCTGATCAGTATCTGAATACGATGATATCTCTTAAAAAAACCTCTCCTGCGTAATCGCTGTGCATATATTTCTCCGCTAGGATATTCTGCATTCCTTCAGTGAAAATTAAAACTACCCTCTTACCATCAGGATGCACTTGTATTAAAACCAGAGTCAGCAAAATGTGTCAACAATTTCTCTTTTAGACGTGTCCTATTAACATTCGCATTTTTCTCGCTTGCACTGACGTACTTCTTTATTTTATATGCAGGTCAGATAGTTTGAACAAAAATATATTAGGCCTATCTTCAACAGATGTCTCCGTGTGCGAGACAAAGGCTCTAGCTTTCGTTTTCTCAATGTCCACATGTGGATTGTAGGGCCTAATTCTGATTTCAGACAAACAAGCGATACCTATTTCTGTAGATTGTCAAACAAGATCTACGGTATTCCGCACCAGATGCAACTAGATCACTAGAAGCGAATGTTACTATCATATCCTGTATCCTGCATCTCAAATGATATTTTTTAACGAAACTTCAGCTGATTGAGTGTTATAATCATGAAGTTTCTTCATAATTTACTCTCTCACAAAATATACATCGATGTATGTTCTATTAGACCGATGATTTACTCGTTGAGAAGTGGGGATCGTCTACCTACTGCCTTCTTTTTTGTCCTTTTCTGTTTCTGTTTAGCCTAGCTTCGAGTAGGTGAACTTTTGATGACACGAACGATGCTATATTTTCTCAGAAATATTACGCTTTTATCCTCTGCTCAATGTATATCACACGCCTCAACTGGTAACCTTGAACTTCTTGAGCATTGCTAATAAACTCATTAGTTTTCTTCATTTGAGGACATGATAGTTGCAAGGTGGTAATCCTTCGACAGACTATACACGCATCCCAGTACATGATTTGTATGTAGGCACCGCACGTTATATGTCTACTAGCCCCATTTAATTTACTGTAACGTTACTCTTCTTTAGTTGTATACAGCTAGCACATCTTTACTGTGAATGATGACACGTGATTTGAAAAAAATATGTATACCTATTTGATATAGCTAAAATGCAAATCGCTATTTAACTTGATAAAAATGTCAAAAATCATCAATTTCATTATTACGTCATAACTTTTGTAAAAATAGAAAACATTTTTGGTGCAATGGTTTTTTTTGATCCATACATGTCCCTGAGTCTGTGTAAAAAAATTGGCACTTTTGTCCGGCAAGTGAATATAATGTTGCTAAGCCACCTCACTATTGCATATACTGCCGTTTTGGCTTTGTACGGCAGTATAAGCTACATTGAGCGTTCCTTAGGCGCTGTAACATTATAATGTATAACCTGCTCTATGTGTATTCTATACGTAAGAGTGACGTCTATAAGACCTCCAATAATAGCATGTCCTATATCGAAAAAAATTATTGTTGTAACTAGCAAACTATCACTAGTATAAATATGTGACAAAGATTATTACAAATTATGATGATTAAATTGTAAATTTATTTTCAGACTTCTTCAGTTTAAATTGATACAGCGCGAAGAATTTTCGGTAAGCGACCCATGGAACTTTTGCGCTCCCACTGGCTGCCAGCGAATTCATATCGAGGCACGCTATGACGAACCAGAGCTGAGCGACTGTAGATCTCCTGAGTACCGGTACATTATGTAACACTCTTCGTCACACAGAGACAACAGCCTTCTCTAGAATATAAACAATATTCTATAATTGGTATTTCCATTAAATATTGACAAACATATCTAGAGAAAAAATGTTTTGTTTTTATTCTTTCAGTCACTCTCAGTTACTGAGTCGTCACTGAGAGCGATCCCCACCCCACGACCCGAAAAAATCTTACATCATTTTTGAATTGCTCACAACATTTAATGTGGGTTGCGATATAGACAAAAATGTCAAAAAAGCTGCAAATTTTAAGATTATTTATCTAGACAGAGTAGTTAAGAAAAACTCACATTATTTTAACGACGTCGCAGAAGATGAGCTGAGCATGCGTAAATATAATGTTGCTGGGTCTAATAAACTATTATCGACCTGAATGTGAATGGTCGCAAATAAAGGCCCAGTCACACATACGATCACGCACAACCAGCGTTATTCATTTATTGTGTGCGTCAACCTCTGTGCACATTTACTGCATTTACAGCGTTTTTCCACGTGGGAATGTAGACGCCAGGAGAATGGCAGACCAGCGTCAGTCTATAACGTTTGGCACAAGTAGAGCACACGCTCTATATTCGTTGTGTTTTCGTTGGCTGAGGTTTGTCCCAGTCACATAAACATGACGCACAGTCCACGCATCAATGACAAACAAATAAAAAATGAACAATTAGAATCCTGGTTGTGAAAAACGTCTTGAGTTGACATAATGCATAGAGAGTGTTGCTAACACACAGGGCGTAACATGTACATAAATGAGCAAATGGGCAGCACGTTGCTAATGCGTTGGACGCTTGCATTATGCATTAAACCCTTGAACACGGATTTCGACGATTATATTAGGTTTTTCTAGTAGGCTTTGTTTGGTACATCTGTATCGATTTTTAAAAGAGAAAATGTGTCCCAAATTTATGATAATATTTTAGTCTATGTTTTGACTTCATTTCACTTGAAGCCGTCCATCGCGCGAAACACCTCAACTGACTAAAAAATCAATGTCGTTCTTCAGCGCTCTAAGGATTAAGGTGCAGAAATAGCACAGTCATAGCCTGTTGCCCGAGCGCGTGACGAACAGCCGGCATGTGACCAACGCCTGCACCACCTGCTCAGCACAGAGCTGTGACTGGCCATCTTCCATGAGGTATGCCTTTTTGAAGAACAGCGATTTTGTATTGTAGTCGCTGACTCTCGGTATCCTCTTCTGTAGTGTTTCTCCAGTAACTATCAGTACGATCCAGCCTGTTTCATGACCAAGTGATCAAGAAGTGGTGATGGTACCCTTCGATATCATATTTCCCATGGCAGCACACTGCATACATGCCAAGTACACCCTTTGAAACGCTACGAGGACGCAGGGGCGCTCAACAGACTCGCCAGGTCTGCAAATAATTGCAGCATGCTTACTGGACACTTGTTAAAAGAACACTAGGTGCTCATTATGTGTGCGACGCTACGAGGACGCAGGGGCGCTCAACAGACTCGCCAGGTCTGCAAATAATTGCAGCATGCTTACTGGACACTTGTTAGAAGAACACTAGGTGCTCATTATGTATGCGGTCGGATTACGCTGAGTAGACGTTAAACCAAAAAAACAACGAACATTGAACGTGATCTGAATGTATCTGGCGTTTATATTATGTTTCTGGCCATACGTGTTTTTGGTGGTCATCCAGCGTGCACATTGATACGTTCATATGCGATCAATATTTTGAGCATATAGTACTTTTTGTGGCGCTCACAGTGCATGCAAAAATACACGTAACGTTAGTGTAGCGTGCTCAACAACCCTGTAATGAGTGCTGACGTACGACCAACGCCGTAGCAAAAAATATTTAATTTTCAGTGTGTTGGTCGTGCGTCGACTATGTGTGACTGAGCCTTAATACAGCTAGAAAATAGCCAAGAAAATGACGGCACTGAGCACGCATATATATAGCGCCCATCTAACGTGTTCCTACTCAAGTCCAGCGAATATATAGCGTATGACTGTGGGCATGCTAAAAAACTCCCTGGCTTATTCGTGCTACGTGATAATATAACGATGCTCTGTACATTCGTTAACTTCATCGCACTGCTAACGCGCAGAGCATTAGCAACACGCTGTGTATTCGCTGAATATTACACCTGATTCTTTAAAAGACGCTGTATATTCGTTATAGGCCTAAACTCGTTAGCACTTTTAGTATCCTGGCAAAATGAATGGACGCTCAACGACGCACCGCTCTCATTTTTGTCAATCAAGGGCACTAGGTCGTGTATGTTTCACTGGGGTATTATAATCTTAGATGTGAGCGTCCAACATTATTTTTGTACAGGCGCAATATGTGGTTGAACTTTGCCATGTGTAGTCAGCTGTCACTTACTTGCAATCTGACTGCCCAAATATATCTTTAAAATTTGTATTCCCCTGGCATGCCAGATAAAAAAATGTTTCTTTCAATACCTTAATTTATATACCACATGAGAAAAGGAATAATTAATGGCGTCACGCTTGCGAGCTCAGATTCACAACAATATACTCGCAACTATTAAAACACACCACTACATTATTTTCTTTGTCCGACCACTACATTCTAAGCCGGGATTGGGAAGTTATTGTTGGATACAGAGCAATTATTATGGTAGGCCTATAGTGCTACAATCTGTCAGGTGTGACCAAGCTGTTGATCATGAGGGATCCTCACTATGGTCGGATGTGTTTTAAGTCAGTTAAAACCCTCGGAGCTCTGCTTTCTTAGCTGTGGAAAAGCCCGAGGGCTTTTCCACAGCTATGCGTAATGGACATGTGATTCTGACTGACTTCAGCTATGTCTTAAATAGCTGTGAGCACGGAATTGGGCACAAATTTGTTACTGCATGTACAGCACTTCAAGTTCAATGGTGAAGAACACCATATAGGCCTAATTCACACAAATAATTTCTTTCTGCTCAAAATCTCAAACGTGTTTTAGCACTAAATCCTCACAATTAGTAGTTTTCACTAATCACCGCTTAGTTTTTCACAGCGTAGTTTTTGCTCCACAATAACTCATATCATAAATAGGTCATAATTAATCAGACCTGTGAGTATATGACATGCAGTGAATACATCGTTTCTTTACGCCATCCCACATGATCTTATTTATCCATAGTAGGCCTATGGATATGCGCCGGCACTTCAAGCCGTCAAATCTGTGATAGCTGAAAAGCGTGGCAATCATGAGGTGTGATATAACAGCTCAGGTAATGTTAACACCTATTGTTCAGATTGCCTGGAGTCATTCCCGCAAGCTAACTTAAGAGTCAGTGATTACTAACGTTAGTTCAGTTTTTTGGTTGAAATAAATCAAATAATTATTATTTTTAAGAACTTGAAGAAACGAAAAAAAATGTTTTTATGTTTGAATATAAGTGCATGCACTTATTTTCGTAAACTAAGTGCATCTTCAAATATAAGTTCATGTACGTTAATGCGCGTGAATATGGTAGTAATAAGTTAGACTATTTTAACCCCCAGTTTCAACATGGCTCTCATAACTGTTTCATATGAGTTGTCATTCGATCTCCACACTTCTGGCATACAACACCACTTGACTCATGTATTGTCTATCAGTTCTGTATCAATATAGATAAGGCCTATATGCCTACAAAATTCGCTCTCCTGCAAACTACAAAAAAGTGCTTACCAGGCCTACGACTCCATGGTCCATAAGCGACGCGCTATTCAAAACAACAACCCGTTATCATTGGCCCTCGCGACAGCGATTATTTTTAATTTTAGCGAAGGTCTCACAGCCATGTAATTTGGTAAAATAAGCTTTTCTGTCTGTCTTCTGTGCGTTATCTATAGCTGGATGTCGCTATTTTAGTCAATTCCTAGTGCTACTCATGCAGGGATGGAAAGGAGTTGGCAGTTTTCTGCTAGAGTTTACAACCGTGAACTCATTACATTGAAGCTCAATGTATTTTATTGATAAGTCCTCATATATACCCTGAGAGCAATTTTCATGATTTCAGCTTTGTTGGTGGTGCGCCTACTTTGGGGATACTTTTTTATAAGCTAATTTGCAAATTTCACCCTAATTAAGAATTTTTTAACAAATATGGATAGAAACAAATGTAATGCCACGTTTTAAATATGTTTAACACGAAGAAGTGATTTCCGACGTTATTTTTGTGATTTAAGATTAAGGTCAACTAAAAATGTCAAGGTCAGAGCTGACATAGGCCAAAATATGACTTGATCATATTTACATGAAAAATATGGTTTAATTATACAGGTTTGTTTCAATCCATGCTCTTTTTATATGTGATAAAACATTTTTTTTACTATATTTACTTTATATGGAGGCCTAATGCTATTTATTTGTAATGCTATCTTTTTTGAAAAGAAGTTTGACGCGGCGGAGAAATTTTTAACAGATTTGACAAAAACATATCATGTCATAATTTGCATAGTTCACGCTAATTACCATAATTACCCATTCGAATATTAGGTTCAACAGTTTTTTAACAAATAGGCACAAAAATTTATAATACCATTTTTTCGTATACTTTGACACGAGGAGTCAAATTCAAAATAATATGCCAAGATATTACGGTAAATTGTCGCCAATGTTGTCAAAATATAGATACATGTACACTCGTGTCTCTACTTGCCAAACCCAATCTAGGTTTTCAATCTTTGCTTTTTCAAAACATATCGGGTTCCTTTTAAGCTTTTATTATTAAATTTGCACCATGTTATATATATATTAGTATTAAACAATATTAAAATGTTTCAAAAAAATTTTTTAGACCAGTTTTTTCAAATACGTTGGACACAATCAAGTGATTTTGGTGTTATTTTGCGATTAAAGATCAAGGTAAGCTGATCAGGTCAATGTCTTATTAAGCCAAGTCATTAAATAATTTTCACATGTGCTAAAATATGTAAAATATAAAAAAATATGTAACTTTTATCATCTAATTTATATGTGCTAATAAAGAAAAAGGCAACTATTTGACTATTTCTTACAAGCTGGTATAGTCATTCAATTAATAAAGAAAAAGGCAACTATTTGATTATTTCTCACAAGCTGGTATAGTCATTCAATTTAATGTGATATATATTTCTAAGCCTAAAATGATCGGGCCTATATCATGAGCGTAATGACAATATTGAACCCTTCTGCTACTGAAATATTTGTTGCTAACTATCAATTTAAAAAAAAATAGATATCTCCCAGATTAAATTTTATTATGAAATGATCAACTTCCACGAATTATTTTTAAATTTTAGTGTCATTTAATTTTGTTTTGAACTAGCTTGAAGCCGTCTATATGCGGACCAGCAGTACAAGGGTTAAGACACCAATGCCAATACAAAATAACTACGCGAAAGTGAAAATTACATATACTATAATGTCAAGATATCAGATTATAATATAAAAATACACTATACTCGCAATATATCAGTGTAATAATGTCAGAATATCATAGACCTACTATGTGTCAGAAGATGTAAATATATATTAAATATTTCAGAGAATAATCTAACGGGTTAGTAAAAGTTTAGGTTTTTGAGTAGGCCTATATTAGGACAAGCATGTCAAACAATTTGCGATTTCAAGATAGATACCGATCTTACATTGATAACAACTCCCTGTGGGAGATGGTAATATTTGAGCAGAGCTTGGTTTAGTGTTGGAACTGTTCAGATGGAAAACGAATCCAAATGTGGTACAAGTATGTTTCAGCAGGTGAATTTATCAAAAAATGGATGTTTTATATTCATTCGATCATTTTATTCAGCAATGTAACCGAAAAATTAAATTCTTTTTTTTCGGAATCGATATGTAGCTTAAATGGCTTAAAATAGCTCGAATGTTGATCCAGCTAAATCACAAACGTTTAAGCGTGGGCCCGAGTTTTCTATATGACCAATGTTTTACCAAAATATCTCCATTTCTTTTAATTGCTGAGAAATGCATACTTTTTTCTAATAGATTAAATAGTTGATGGTTATTTTAGCTGTTGTAAGTTTGAGGTTTTGATTCATAAATAAATGTAAAATGATCATAATTTATTATAATTCATCAGAGCTACGTTTCAATAATTGCAGCAGACAATTATTAATGACGCCACCGTAGTAAAACAATTGGAATGAAGGATATATACTAAACATTTTGCACCAAATAGAGTAGGCTATTCAACCCCTGGACAATGACAATGACATACAAGTCTGCTGATCATCGCCGTCATTCTTCTTATATATTAATAGGGGTAGGATACCATACATGTACTTGGGCAGGATAACTTAAAAGTTTGAGGAATAAACGCTATATCTTCATTCTCGTAGTATACATAAATAATTCTACGAACATGAGCATGATATTTCTATTATCAATCATATAAACAACATTTAAAATTAAATCTAGTAAACCTAAGCGTTCGGAATAGATTTTATTGTATATCAGATTATGTAGCATGTATGTGTATCCTTTGACAACCAGTAGGGGCACAAATGTTCCATTGATCGTTGGGGTGACGCGGGTTGCGTTGTATGAGCCTAACAAAGAGCAATCTGAAAAAAAATAGAATAAGTTAATACATGCATGTAGCTTCCAGCCTAATATACCTAGTCTTCTAGCAGCCAGTGTATCGTATGTTTCACTCACTTAAGTAATACATACGACATGAGACAACACATCCCTATACCATGCAGTAATTCACCATATGTAACATTATATTATATATCAGCTATGGGATGCTCTTTATAGACTTATACCACGCTCCTCACATATAATCTGATAATAGTAGCATTGCGTGATAATGATATGCGTGTTTTTTAAATGTGTTGTCTCAATCATTATAAGGATGGAATGGTAAATAATACAAAGATTATTGATACAAATATTATTCATTTGAGCTCTTAAACTGCAAACTATCTGGGGCTTCCCTCAGACCACACAAAATATAATTATTCAAACATTTTAAAGTTTTATTTTACAAGTGCCAAGAAACCCAAGTCTCGACCGTCTGGACATGTATTTGTGTAAATCCCCTAGACATGCCCAGAACCCCTTATCGGTCGGGTGAAGGAAATCACTCTGAATAACATACCCTGCCCTATCACCCCACCCTCACGTCATCATTTGTAGATCATTTATCTCACCGATGAACTGCATTGTTCTTATCGTGTTACAATGTCACTTGAGTCACCATTAGTGCCGAAAAGTGACGTTAAGCAGTATTTTACTACTACAGCCGTACATTAAAACAAGAATAATGGTGGCCCACTGAGCCTTATTGCTGGGGGTATCTAGATCTCGTTTTTATTTCAATAAAACTAAGTCGACTGATGGGTCGTAGTCTAGATTTAATTAATAATTGAATAACGGCTGATTTGTGTCAAGTTGTGTGATGCACTAAGTCATCATGCTTGGCTGCACTGGTATGCCCAGCGATATTGGCCCATCGTCTACGACGCGGGCCCAACATCAAGCCAACATTGAATCAAAGTCCTGTGTCTACTTGGTGAGATGTGATGCCAGTTTAGTGGATTCAAGTCAACAAGAAAACCAATATGCCAGCTTTACTTACTCTTGAGAATCGTCCCAGTAATAAGTGGATCCATTGTGATCGTTCTCTACATCTGAAATAGAATCTCCAGCAGTGAGGTCTTCTTCATTATATATCACGTCTTCCATCTGCAGCCATTCATCAGAGGTTAAATATAGACTGGTTCCAGAAGGGTAGTGAAATGAGAACAACACCTCATCACCTCTGAAAATGCAGAAGCATCAAGTGTCATTGTAGTATGGTGATTTATAACATTATGGTTTACAACCATGGTTTGAAATGAAATAAATGGGGTTTTAGGCCACCTTTGTGCACATTATAGGCCCAACTGGGCCAGGAGGACATCTTGAGGATGGTGAAATGAATGAGGTGACACTGCCTTCCAGACGCAGGATTTGAAATTCGAGCTTTGGCAGTCTGAGGCCGAGCACGCTGCACGCTACATCTCGGTCACGGAGACTCCCCACAATACTGAATCATTGCGAGTGAGCGGGAGAGAAACATTTTGTTTCTTTGAAACTCGAAGGTCAGAGTGGGGTTCGAACCCGCGACTTTTCAAGGAGGCAGCTTTAATGCATTTCATAGGTGTGTACCGATGAATAACATGTTGCCTTACAGCTGTGGTAAATCATTCTTTGGTCGATCCTAGAGTTGAACATTGCAAGATCTGGATCTCTTACAAAAATCTCTTACACGTCATAGAGCAAACGTTCCTGGGAATGAAATTGATGTCACTAGTATTTTCAAATAAGTAGACTATACCAATGTTTTGCTGATTCTTGAAAATATCAGACATATTATATTACCAACAATGGTCGATATCAGATGGATGAAATCTACGAGTAACAGGATTAAGCATTAATATAAACTAATTTTGTCTGATAATCACTGAATTACAAACAAACAATATTTATCCCATAGAATAAATAATGTCGTAAAGAAAAGTATTTCGACTATTTACTACAAAATAAAATAGGTAAGAACATACTAAATTTATACGCTCTGAATACGATATTCCAAATGTGCTATGAATCAATGTGATTGAATCAACACGAAACAAGTACAAAAGTATACCATATACAAATGAAGGGACAGAAATAATATTTTGACAGATAATATTAAGTGTTAAAATATTTTAATTTATACTATTAATGAAACCAAATTAACCCTATCTATTTTTTAAATAATTAGATAAAGTATGCAATATCTTTTGAAATTTAATACCCAGTGACCAAAACAGGGGGGTATTTTCGGCTCCACTTCAGATAAGCAGCGCAGCCACCTGATAAAAAAATCCAGATATGTGAAAAAAATGGCCGCATAAATTAGCTGTCCATGGGAAACGTAGGTCACAAAAAACTGGTTTATGTTGAGACCTGTATCTGTACATTTGGTCAATTTTAATCAAGGATTTAAGCAATATGGACAAAAACGATCAAATGAGGGTTCAAATTCTACAAGGAGGGCTTCACCACAACAGATTTCCCAACCAAACAGCTGACTTATGTCAGCTGTTTGGTTTGGAAATCTGTTGAGGTGAAGCCCTTCTTGGGGAATTTGAACCCTCATACTGAATACACCACACACTGTATGTGTACACGGCCTGGGTGATGTTACGGTTTAGTATCCAACAAGGTAAATACTCACATTTCAAAGTTAGAGAGGAGTATGGTGACGTGATCAGGCGGGGGTTGTGAGGACCACTGTGCCTTGTACTGATTGTCAAACATCACTACAGGCTGGTAGGTGTTGGTATCCACTGGCTCTGAGATGTCTGTTTCTAATGTGGCTCCAGATAAAGTGATAGGAGATTGTTCGTAACCATCACGTGTAATTGTCAGGTTGTGAAGCTTGTCTGATGCCGTGATATGCAACTGAATCATACATTTTGTTAAATTAAACAAATGCGCCCACAGATGTACAATTTAATTTAAAAAAAAACATAATTCACCGTTTGATGGATTTGAACTGGGAATAGTCGCATTAATATACCTATCGTAGGCTTGATTGTTTTTTTTATTTCTGGGGTTGCCATGCAAATGTCTTGTAATTTGGTGTCAGGACACGATAATGTTCATTGTAGACAGAGGACATTTTTACCAATGCATAATTACGTTGCAGATTGTTTGTTTCTAACGTTTTGAATACCTCCAATATACTTACCACACCATATGCCTCTTCTGTGCATATGGCTGCGTTGAATTCTGGCACGTCGATACAGTCCTCTGTTCTCACCAGCCAGTTATCTGGACGTACTGCGTAAGAATCAGAATACCCTGTGGCTGATCCGTCCAAATCATAGAATATCTGGTTCAAATCTCCATCGCTATTATATTCTCCATACATATTACCCTCTTGTCCCATGTATATCGGGAGACTCTGGTTGATGCAAATATCAAACAAAAAATGCATTTATTTATAAATACTAACTATATCTTACATTTTTCGTTCAATAATCGCCCGTGTTTTCCAAAAAAAACTAGCTTTAACATGATAATCCTAACATGATAATGTTTCTCGAACTAATACTCACATATTATGGTTTTCAGCAGGGGTGTGTGCAAATTATGGAATTAATGGTTGCAATGGTTACGTTTTTGTCATACGAAATATGAAAAAATAATTGAGCGGTCCATATAAGTTCACAAAATAATGTGTGTAGTGCCCAAACACCATCCCATATGGCTATTTTGTCTACCAAAATGCGTGTAAGTTAGCATCATGTAATTATTCACATTGTGTGAATGAATAACCAATAATAACAAAAAAAATAACAACAATAATTATAATATTAACAATAATAACAAAAATGGCTGACTTGTGGCCGTTATTTTTCCTCATAACCAAAATCACCAAAGCCAACACAACAAAGTTATATCATTACTATAATAAAGAAGTACTGTTACTCAGAGATATATAGGTAAACACAGGTGAAAGGGTATAACCTCAAAAGGCGCATACTACACCCGCGGGTGTGCAACATGAAAAGAATACCCCGAGGGGTGTCAGATAATAGAACTGTGGAATAAAACTAATCCTACCAAATAGACATAATTATTATCACAGGTCGGGAGGAGAAAAAGGCTGATTGCATTAAAGGATTAAAATCGTTATGTCTTCGCCTTCTTGATCACGTGATTAAAACGTTGTGGGCTTTAATACATATAATAAGAGGTTCCGTACGGGGTATTACATTAAGAGAGGGGTATGTGGTACATTGGTAAAGCGTCTGACTGTCTCGCCAGTCACGCAGGCGCCCCGGGTTAAAACCCCGCTGATCATACTTATTTCAGAGAAATATCATTGTGACTAGGCGATCACATTAATTTAGGCATAGTCGAATTAAGGTTGAGACGAGTGTATCGGCGTTCCTTCACATGGTATTAGAATTGTTATTAGTAACGTAGAGTCACCTGTAAGATTGGGGAGTGACGCATTTTCATGATTATTCTATATGCGAGCTAATGTGGTTTACAAACTATGTATTCTGAAGTTAGGGCCTAATTTAACTCACCTCTTCGTCTATTCTAATATTTGTGATTGTGTTTCTGGGAGTTTGCTGGTCGGCTACACGTTGCATAAAGCTGATAACACTACTATTTCTTTGAGGGGTTGGTATAAAGCCATGAACATCAAAATCGTTGAAGAACACTGGACCTTCCCAGAAGACCAGTCCACGTTGTGCCATAGCCCTGTTAAAAAGTTGGCATATTGTGCTGGTGAGCTAAGCAGATTTAAATGATGCCTAAAGCGAAACAATAAGGATAAAATCATCAAAAAATCAATATTTATATTTTGGCTTCTTAATATGGCCATAAGATGTGAACATATCCACAAACTAGAATTGCAGAAACTTTTACATTTTGGGTTGCTGTGGCAACGTAGTAAGTGTGCCGAATGCCCATTTATCAGTTATTCCCGTATTTATTTGTTTGGACATGCATGTCAGAAATTTAATTATCGTCCTTATTTCTCGTTTAGCTGGTAAATGCGCAATACAAAATTTAAAAAAAAAACTTACACAATTCTAGTTTATGGACATGTTTAATCTTATGGCCATATTAAGAAACCAAACTAAAATACAGATTATTTACGATTATAGCCTGATTGTGTCGCTTTAATTATCAATGGAATAATCCTAATTCACATTTATCGTAAAGTAGCTAATATTGTTTTTTAAAATGAGGTGCAATTTCTAATAAAATTGTAACCTTGTTATTTTACCAAAAATACTAGTTATGTGAATATAAATTATATGTAAACTCCAGGGAGAAACCCCTGGCCTATGTACTTACGGGGGGAGTGGTAATGTTCTGGGCTGGCCGTCAGATCCCAGTCCATAATAGGGGTTGTTGGGAGAGTTGGTACCCCTGTTATCTGACTCGCCTATCATCACACACCCTGTAGCCTCCTGGTGGGAGCCCGCGTCATACGGCCATGTTGAATCACTTATAAAAATGGAAATATAAAGATTATTGATTATCTTTGACTTTGTTTTGACTACAGTATTATTATACTTCCATGGACAAATACAGGATTGTTGTCGTACAAACTAGCTTGTATCTATGCAAGGACACTTAACGACATTCAGACCTGACGCATCACGTGCGTTGGATGACAAAACGCTTATGACTAAACGCGCGTGGGTGCTCATATATGCCACGACAAAAAGCGGACGCCTCTCAAATCATTTGTTGTGACAGCGCTGCAATTCACGTGGGTAATTGGAGTACATAGCCAGAACTGATTATAAATCCATGATGAATGCAAGTATATTTGTTTGGTAGGCCAAGACGATCTGTCAATCATTGTTGCTATTCTGCACAAGAAAAAAACGCCCAAAATGCAGAAAAATGGGTTCACGAAACTCACTAAACGGGAAAGATATATAAATCTAGAAATGTGGCTTCTTGGTCATATACACCGCTCCCAGGAAAGACGTCCACGGCCATGTAAACAACATATTTCGCCACGTGACGAGAAACAATAACGTGATTGGCTGGCAACAAAAAAGTTAGAGGCCTCCAGCGCATGTCTGCGTCAAAAGTTTAACATTTTTCAATTTACTGCGGACGTGCCGCATGCGGTAGCGGACGCGCATTTGAAACGCTTTCCAACGGGAACACTTTATCATATTATTGAAGGCTCAACTAGTCGAACCGTCAGGGAAAAGTCGTAACAGGTGTGAACGAAAGCTAATAAGTCTGCTGCTGTTTCGTCTACACCCCAGTAGTATCCTTGATCTATATGGAGACGGAAATTGTGAAAACTGAAAACTACATTTCGGCGAGGCACATCTGGAGAGCGAATGAAAAACGTTACGTCAAGTTTATTAGAAGTTACAAAGTAAATGTTCATTATGATAATTCAGACTCGAGCGTCGAACATTAATGTTACTTACCTAACAAATACTATTCCATTACCGTTATCAGCCAATCTACAATGTAGAAAGATAAAATATAAGAGTTGTGGACAATTAATTTAAGCTAAATTAATTAAAGCTATTATGTGGGCTGCTGTTTTTTTAACAGGGTATAATTATGTTAAATTAAATTATTTTATGAGAAAGTGGTTAAATTAACCATATATGAATCTTGGAACCATTAATAACATAATTATTCTCTACTATTTTGTGAGACTTCTTTCTTGAAAAAATATTGATGACTCAAACACGAAATTAAAAATCTGGCATTTTGATTTTTGTCTTTACCTACAGTCATGGATACCAATGAATATGATAAGGGGACAAGCAGATCTGGCTGGCGTTTAACAGCACAGATATGACTTGTGATCGATTGTTGGACTAATGTCTGATCTTCTTTCTTGGAGCTGTGTGTATGGAAATGTTTAATAATAAAAAAAGAATGTTTTAATTTGTTTCATTTGTGATTAGTAGATTGTGATTAACTATTTCATATGAAACTAGGAAAGGAGTTCCCGAGCTCCGAGGCCCGGCTTTAGTCTGTTCGGGTGCTTTAGACAAAAAATTAGCTTAATAGTAATATTTTGTAAATATAGCTGTATTGGTTTTCCTCATGTGCCAGAATCCTAAATCATTTAGGATTCTGGCACATGAGGAAAACCAATACAGCTATGTTTACAAAGTAGAAAATGTCCAGGATATAACTATTGAAAGAACCAAGGAGACAAATATATCTTCAACGTGTAGGCCTATTCCTTCCACCACCATGGCTGATACGTCAGTGTACGCGTCTATACGATGTACCTGGTACACACTATGTAGGCCTACCCACCCAATACCGGTTCAATATTGGGCCAGCGTCGCTGCCCATTGCTGGTTCAATGCCGATCAGTTGTATTCGATGCTGGCCCAACATTGAAACATAATTGAGTGATTGTCCCGTGTTTGCTCTGACTGCCGTACGGGTGACGCTACCCACTACCCGGATAACACGATAGATTGGCCCAATTGTGAAATAATGTTGGGCGACACTGGGCCAACAGTATTCCAACCAAACCCTTTAAGCTCTTAACCACGAATATAATCGTGAATATCTTTTTTTCTGAACATTTTTTAAGCACGAAATTACTTAACCTAGGGACCTCAAACGATATATTTCACATAAAGACTGGTGTACAGGAATGTCAACCGTTTGCCAAACACAGCACCCCTCTTTCCCCTAAATTATTAATAGGACACAAACTCAGGGAAAATAAACTTAATAGGATACCGGCCTACGTCCGGTCATAATGATCTTTCAAAATCAACATAACACCCCACATAGCAGATTTAATAAATTATAAAAATATCCAAGTTTAAATCAATTATGAGCCTAATGTGTATTAAAACCTCTCAGGTAATAAATCCCAATACAGAGGATGCAAAAGAATAATCTGGTCTGTTTACACAAAAATAATTAACTATAACAAATGAAAGTAGGCTGTAATGCATCCTAATGTCATTGCCTGATAATGGCTCACATTTAGCTATTTTTATAAATAGAAAGTAGGCCTACATGAATGTGACATAAAACGTCACCACGTTATATATGTCATATAATAGCGTACCAATATATAATATAAATAAAATGCAAAATGTACGAACATTATTCTTTTATGTTTTTAAATGTATTAAAGGATACCATATATTATGACGTCTCCTGGCATAATAATATAGAAGTACTTTCAAACTCATCACTGAGATCTGGCAATGCAGGGCTTGTTCCACGCATGAAAATTGCTAGAAGTTTTTTAAAAGGAGTTTCTTCGACAGAATTGTGCCACTGTGGAACGCCCTCCCGCGGTTATTGAGCTGATTCTATATATTGTTCTAAACGTAAACTTGTAATGCATTATGACAACCTTTTTACAGATTTCGATACAGATAATGTATGTACCTGGTCAGGGGCATGTAGGTGTCACTGCTGTTTGTAATTGTGATGATCCACATTAAAACTTTATTATTATCATTTTGATACATTTTTAACATAATTTTAATTTTATGACGATGATTTCTGAATTAGTATAGGTATATTGCCTGTTCTCAGTTAACCTGCCATATTATACTATTTGTTTATAAACTCTATTGTATTCATATGTACATGTGATGTGTATGGCGAATAAAAATAAATAAATAAATAAATAAGCAACAACTAAACCTTGCAAAATACCCCCAAGCGAGTTTTGACTGATTTCGATAAAGCAAAAAAAATTACATAGGCGAATAGTATTAGACCTGTAAACAGGCTGAAGGGGAAAAAAATATGCCCAAGCTGAATTTTTCAGGATACCTTCCAAATATCATTAGAAACAACATACTAAAACTCCCCGTGATTCCCACTGGAGCCTTTTCCATTATTCAAGATGGCGTCCAAGATGGCCGCCAAAATGTTGAAACCGCTATATCTCGGCTTGTAATCAACATAACTTGATGATTTAAATGTCTACATGTGCCATAAGGATTCCATTGAAACAGGTTCTGAGTCACTAAATAGTCACGCCTATATTTTATTTGCAATTTAAGGTATATTAATAAGCAAAATAGCAAGATTTTGATATGTATGACATTTTAAATACTATTTCAATCATTAACATATCAGAAATTGAAAATAAATGATTTATGTGACTATTTTGTGACTCAAAGCCTGTCTCATTGTGATCCTTTTGTCAAAAAGAACATTTTGATATAAACATCATGAAATTATATTGATTACGAGCGGAGATACTAGGTCGTCGATTTATGCAAACATCCACTCGAACACCCCGAAAAATTATACCAAAGATATTTTCCAGAGGTTTTTTCACCAATGGGATGTATTTAATGGCAGGAGAAAGTCTGACTACCAGAAAAGTGTCAAATCCAAGATGGCCGCCAATGACTCTAGAAGAAGGAAATTGCTATGACTAATTAGTGTATACCTACTGTTTAAGTGTCATTGTCAGTGTAGTCACTGATGTTGGCCGTGGTAGCCTTAAACAACCGGCAATATAGTTACCTTCAGCTATTGTCACTCTGGGGACTATCCGACCAGAGTCTCTGGATGTATGCACATGCCTGGGGTAAATCACCCAGACATGCCCGGAACCCCAATGTTCTCGGGCGAGTGAAGGAAAACGATCTCAACAACCGACCGTGCCCTATCACCCCAAACTCACATCATAATATGTACATCATTCATCTCATCAATGGTCTGTACTGTTTCGTATTGCATTGCAGTGTCACATAAATGACCATCCGTGCCAAAACGTGACGTAAAGCAATACTTTACTGGGAATTATACCATAAATAAGCAGTGAAATTCAAGGAATACATGTACATTGTGTTTACATCATTTAATTTGTTCAGTTCTTCTATCAAGCCAAAAAACATGTGTTTATGTTTTTTCACCCCCTTCCCCTGAGATAAAAAGGAACCTTATATACTATGCTCCTGGTGTACCACCCAACCCAATTTCCGGGAAGGGTGAAAAACATATATGCAATAAATCAGACACATAATAGCTCGTATAGGTGTGGTTTTGACTGCATAATGTAATTCTTCTAGGTTTTTAATGATTAAGCATGCTCAAGGTGAAAATATAAACTTTACATTGTGAAACTGGAATTTTGAACAAGGAATTACAAGGCATTACAAGTAAAGGGGCAGCAGGCAATAGAGAGGTGCTAAAAGGCGACGAAGAGGCATTGAATGGCAATGTAAGGGCGTTGAAGGACAACAATGAGGCGTTAAGGTGCGACTGGGTGTGGTAAAAGGTGGTATGGAAGGCAGTACAGGGCGACGAGAAAGCGGTAAATGGCAATGGGAAAGCGTTAAAGAGCAATGGGGAAGCGTTAAAGTGGGATGGGTAGGCGTTTAAAGACGGCGAGAAGGCGTTAAGGGGCGCAGAGGAGGAGTTAAAAGCAATGGGGAGGCATCAAAGAGAAAGTAAGATGCGTTCAAGTGTGACGGGATGCGGTAAAAGGCAACGAGAAGGCATTATAGAGCAACGAGAAAGCGTCAAAGGGCACCACAGAGGCATTAAAGGGTGATCGAGAAGCAATAAAGGGTGACAGGGAGAAGTTAGATGGCAATGGGGAGGCGTTAAAGAACGACGAGGCAGTGCTAAAGCGCGACAACGAGGCATTAATATTATATATAATAATAATGGGCGATTGGCGGGCGTTAGAGAGCATCTGATGGCGTTAAAGGGTAACGGAAAAACGATAAAAAACGGTGGGGAGGCGTTGAAGAACACTTGATTCAGTCAAAAAGAGTTAAATAACCTTATGCCCATAATTATGAAAAATCAAATTAAATGAATAGGGGTTTAGGCCACCTTTGTGCACATACAGGATTCGAAATATGACATTTAACTATCAAAATTGTACTACAAGAAATGCAGTTAAACCCCCATCAAAGATTTTTGGAATGAGACTTTGGATAAAACTACTACCATAAAAGGATTTTCTACTCAAAATTAAATTGACATAAGGTATTACATTGTGTTATTTTAATTTGTTAGAATCATCTTTTCGCTCATTTGACCTTAAAATTGACATTTTGACTTTCAAGATGAAGTTGAATCGATCACTAAAATATTACCAGAAATGGATCTTCCAGTAAGTTAGATCAGGTCGGTTACCTCTTCTACACGAAAAATAGGTATTACTTGACCTTAAAATTGACGTTTTGACATTAAAGACCTTTGATTTTCATTTTTTTTATACATTTTGACCTTGCAATTTATTTTTCGATGTCGAAGAAGTCCTTGTATCACCAAAATAATAACATAAGTGGATTATCCAGTAAAATCACCTCAAAACGAGATATTAGATATGATATTTTTTTATATTTGTATTTGTTTAAAATATTATTTTCAGGAATTTGGCCCGAAAATCAACCCTTTGACCTTAAAGGTCACCTTGAATCACAAACATAATACCATAAAAGGATTTACCAGTCAAAATCCAATGAAAATGAGGTATTACACAATTTCTTAACTTTAAAATCATATTTTTGTTTATTTGACCTTTAGATTGACCCTTTGACATTGAAGTTGACCTTGAATCATAAAAATAATATAAGAAATGAATTTTCCATTCAAAATTAGACGAAAAAGAGGTATTACACTTGTTCCTACTTTTAGTTGTTGAAAACTCATATTTTACCTTGGCTATGATCTTGGATTTTTGCCACTCACAAACCCACCCCCCCCCCCCTCGCCCACAGCCATTTTAGGACTTTTGACACTGCCTAAATGTTATTGTATCCAATGAGTACCCCCACATGGAATAAAAACAAAAATCATTGTTTAATTGTGAAATTGTAGGCAATTTAGGGTGGTTTTACCGATTTCCACGGCCGCTGGCGGCCATCTTGGATTTTTCATCCATTTTTAGGGGTCAGATTTTGATTGACTGTCATTCATTATATATCCAGTAGAATAGGAAACCGTTATAAACCTTTTGTCATATTTTTTTAGGGGTGAGGTGGTATATCGATCCGTCTATATAGCTGTGTTAACATTTTGGCGGCCATCTTGGACGCCATCTTGAATATTGGAAAAGGCTCCAGCGGGAATCATGGGGAGTTTTAGTATGTCATTTCTAGGGGTATTTGGAAGGTCTCCTGAAAAATTCAGCTTGGGCATATTTTTTTCCCCTTCAAAACCTAATACTATTCGCCTAACATATTTAAAATGTTTTTTTTTCGAGATAAATGTGTGTGTGTTTTATGTATACCCCCCCCCCCTAGATCAAATACATAGTCTCAAGCTATTTTGAATCTTGGAAATGAAATGAATCGGGCTTTAGGCCACCTTCGTGCACATATAGGCTAAACTGGGCCAGGAGAACCTCCTGAGGATGGTGAGATGATTGAGATGACACTGTCCTCCAGACACAGGATTTGAAATTCGAGCCCTGGCGGTCTGAGGCCGAGCACGCTACCTCTCGGTCACGGAGGCTCCCCACAATATTGACTTTCACACGTGGATGGGGAAGAAACATTTTTGTTTCTTTCAAACCGCCGAGACCGGGAACCGAATCCCGAACTCTGGCGCAAAAAGGCAGCGGTGCTAACCACTACCCTAGGGCCCCCGCCCTTGAATCTTGGAAGCTATTGTGAATTTACAAAAATGCAGGAAAAAAAAGTTGTAAGTTGAATGAGAAACCTGTTGTACACGGAATTCAATGAGCGCTCGGTGATTGTGGGTAATCTGATGAGCCTACCTGCAGTTGCGGAAGACAATATCACCTCCGCGACCGTGTATTCCTATAGCATTATTTTTGTAGCTCAGAAAATTATCCATAAATGCAGTGACCCGAGGCTGCAGAGGGTCTCTGTTTTCATGTGGCATGTATCTAAAAAGTGTTCAAAGTATCCATGCAATAAATATAAATACACGACATCAACATTACACATTATTTGTAAAACGTTTCGTAGTAACCTAAAAAGAAAAGCAAGAGCATGGATGGAGATTACATACTAAAATGAAATAAATAATTCAAAAAGACAGTCACTGTATAACTATCTAAAGATATTTACAAGGATACATAGAAAAACATAATGGAGACACGTGGGAAATTATGGGTCAACAAACATGTTAGGATTAGACACAGGCATAACGTCACGAGGGGCTACCTAGATGACCAACATGTAGTTTTAATATCCCTATTATTCGAACATATAAATCACTAGTAAAATAGAGATGGATCAGAAGAAATTGTAGTATCCGAAAATAGCATTATGCCAAATACAGACGAAATAGCTAAATTTGAACGATTTATTTGTCAACGTGCCAACAACCAGAGTTCATGTAACTCTGGTGTATCTGTTGCATCATTATTTGTTTTCCTGCATACATGGTTGACTCACCTTGACGTCATCTGCATAGACAGAAATTCTCGAGGATCTTCTTCGCTTGCTTCTGTCGTTTTCACTCCCAAATCGAGATTGAAACCAACCTTTATGAATCAAACATGTATTGGGAATTTGATATTATTTATTAAAACAGCAAATTTTGATTAGCAGTTGATTACCAACAGCAAAAACAGCAATGTTGACTAGCATTTGATTACAAAACTATGCTCGTCCGGACACGTTTAGCAATATGGCATATATTATCTTGGTATATCATTGAACAAAATTAAACATATTTAAGTAGTCAGTGTGAAGAAACTACGTTCAATGAGCATGCATGATAACTGTCTTATACTATCTAACCCTTTTAGCGCCCGGACCGTCTTTATACGTCAGAATCTGACCTCTGTAGGCCTAGACGCCAGATTCTAACATATATAAAGACGAGCCCCGCACCGAAATAATTAAAATATTTCTAATGATCGTATCCCCATATACAAATGTGACAGCGTTGTAAGGGTACGATCAGCTGTCTAGTGTGAATTATGTATCAGTATTTATCGTATTAGCGTCTCGTCTACGACAAACGTCCTTTATTATTGTAATTATTGTTTCTCGGTAGAGATATTATTGCATTAATCACTTTTCAATTTATTGGTATACATTCTAGGCCTATGCATTACTTACCCGTCCACAAGAATGAGCTACATTGTTGGAGAAGGAGCCTAAGGGGCTGCGCTCAGCGTGGTAGGGTGGTAATAAACCTATTGATGGCCCGGTCGGCACACGGTGGAAAACGTAGAAAAATCCAACCTCCTTAAAATACAACAACATTCGTTTTTATAGCAGTGTAGAGGAATCAATTAGATTGGAAAACTGCAACGTGGCCTGTGGATAAATAAAATGCATATAATTCACAAGTGAAAAATTAGATAGATCGGCGCGAAGCAATCATTGGATACATATAAGCAATCACAATCATGTACTTTACAAGTTAATCTTACTATGTCTACATGATAATGTACATTTCATTATGATGGTATTTTACTCTATATATACTGTATGTATTTTATTTTACTCTTACAGTGCCCCAGATAAGGTGCGTATTTGTGTCCAACCAAATTTAAAGAAATACGCATTTTTGGGTATGCCTGTCTACTGCGTGTTTTGATTCGAATGCACATTGATTATTCTGTTGCTTAACGCTAACATGCCATGTTTGTGGTTCTCATGCTGTTACTTAGTCCTGCGTGCTACGTATTTCATGTGTCGACTATTATTCAACTGGTAGTTCTCTCCTGATTTCCCTGGGTTTTCGTAACATAACAGCTTCACAAGCATTTACATTTGCCTTGTGAAATGTGAACTAAGAACTGTCACAGTTTTAGCATATTATTATTTAAAGAGATACATAAGTGTACTCGCAATGAAATGGGCTTCAGTATGAATTGCACAATGAGAGGGTGACTACACAAACAGTTTGGAAGATTATCTTGGGAACTGGACACCTTACATATCATGGCATATAGTTATGGCGTAAAAAAATACTGTTTAAAGACTTTAAAGACTTTTAATTTATAGAAATAGATTGATCAACAAACTGATCACAATCACCCACGTGT